>CM062808.1:675507686-675527686 GCA_031772625.1 Pinus tabuliformis | reverse complement strand
TGGATTATTATTATCATAGGTATTTTTAGACTAAATTTAGGGAAATCAACCTAGTACCTCCCATATAAAAAAAAAAATTGTCAATTTACCCTTTGAATTGTTGTCACACTTGGAGATCAAATCTCTTTAGCTGCGAGAATTAACCAAGATATTTTACTTCTATGATGTTAGCAAAATTTCATATGAAAGAGTATGAAAAGGCACATGTGCATACTGTAAAGAAGCAAAAACATAATGACAACCATCAAATAAAATAACACAAACACATTGATAATGGTGTTCACCCAATGTAGGTTACATCTCCAGGCCAGGTGTCAAGAGTGGAGAGACCGCTTCATTAAATGTTGTTGGAAATGTGCTTACTACTAAGAGGGGCGAGGTGAATTAGCAATAACTATGTTTCCTTAACTTTTTTATCTCTTTCCAATTTAATAAAAACACTCACACATTATTTCATTAGTATAATAACCAAAAAATCATACAACAACTATCATGATCATCGTATGCAAGACCATAACCCCCCTCTGGGGCAAAAACAACTCTTCACTTTTGTTTTTGCTTTGCTTCTAATTTTATTAATTATGCAAATCAATTTACATCATAGCTAGCTATGCCCAGCAAGGAAGTTTCTCATATACATCGACCAAGTGAACCCCTATCCACTAGAGACTCCTATCCCCTAAAAGCCTCGCCCAACCACCATTGGACTATGAGAATGTTTCTTCCTTTTACTAGCTACCTACACCCATAGGCAAGGAACACCTATCCCTTTCTCCAAGCTAATTAGATATGCTGATCAATAGGGCCACATTTCAGAATGTTTCAAACTGGACCCCTGCACAAGACAACAACTTCTCTCTTTGAAAATATCAATACATCATCACAACCAACGAAACATCAACACCATACAATCTCTCAACAATTCAACTAGCATCATATGTAGGTTATGGATCTCACAATCAATTCAACACACAAAACATCTCACACATACAATTATGCTCATAATATAACTAGTTGCACATACAAATCCACCTACAACATCATCAACATCCACTCTCAATACAACTACTACAGTAGCATAGTAAATATGACATAAAAACAAAACCATGTAGTGCATAGATGAAATGATACAATCATGCACATGAAACATCTACCTCTGTAAACTCTATGTTGCAGGTCCTCCAAAACTCTGTCACAATCAGCAGAATAAATTATGCTTCTCTGAATACATGGATGGCCTCTCTATCATTCTCCTCCTTCTATGAGCTAACAATATGATAACTTTGTGTGCTATTATCACTAAAATCAACCTCTGCAACATAACATGTTGTAGGAGGTTTCCCTCTGCTCTCTGCACAAAGATCAACTCTAATTCCTCAACCCAAAAGGTTGATCCTCTCCTTCTTTTAAACATTTTTTGCCACTAACTCCACTCCTCACCTCATTAAGGCATTCACACCTCAAAACACATCAATACATGTTGATAAAGTCAAATTAAATCATCCATGAATATTCTCGAAGAAGAAACATCATAAAAATCAAATAATACATCCGAGGAGCGTGAGAAATGTGGAGAAAACTCATCTACAAGCCTCGACACTTCCATGACACATTGTGCATACGTAGAAGGCCTTAAACGCTCCTACATGCCTTTGTGCTAGTGTCCAGGGGCTTCCAGATGCTCCCACAAGCCTTTGTGCCAACGTCCAGGGACTTATAGACACTCCCACAAGCCTCTGTGCATGCGTCCAGGGCTTAAACTCACCAAAATCCATGCCTCCTCTGCTCAGAACTTGCCTCAACTTGTTCCACTATTTTTCAAGCCTCTCTAATTCCCTTGGAAGAAAATGGAACCTCTGCAACACTCCATCAATCCACTGGAGTAACTCCATTATCATCACAAGTCAAACTAGCTTGACTTAGATGCCATCCATTAGTTGCACTAGCTCTCAAGCAATCAATATTTACCATAGCTACTCCAACATCTGGAACAACCTCTCCAACACCTGTAACATTTTCCAAGCTATGAAAAACCTCAGAAACATCTCTGCAACCTTTTGAAGAGTCCAAACATGATGTAATCATCATAAGTGCAAGGACCAAACCATGAGAGCATAAACTAGCTCAAATGGCATCAACCATGAGGCTCAACATCAAACATGAATATCAATTGTACATGGGATCATGTCAGCCTCTACAACACATGTAGACATCATCTAAAACAACTCAAGAGAACCAAAGCCACATCTCAAGAGCATCAAGGACATATCTCAAGCATCATATGCATGGATACCTAGCCATCCAAACCAACAAGACCAATAGAGCACCTGCAACACAAGCATATGTCACAACAACCATGCGTAATCTAAAACCAATGTCATTAACCATAGCATATGCATACCATCAAACAACATACTCATACATGTTGAAATCAATGCCAACATCTCACTACAACACTCATCATCTCATCACAGTCGATGCAGCCTCCTCCAACACCATGCTACTAAGTTGACATCAATGCCAACCAAGAAACTCATCACCACATCAATGCCAACAATCTCCCCTTTTGGCATTAGTATCAACACATGTTGGGTCAACCAAAACCATCCTAAAGAAGGACTGAACTCCTCATTTTCTCCCCCTTTGACATCAATGGCAAAGGGAAGAACAAGCAACAACAAACATAACCATCCACATATGGGTAGAAGCATACAACCATACTCCTCACGGAAGCATGACAACAAGTAATAGTGGCAGCAGAAAACTCTCTCTCTCCTGAAGAAGAAATAGCAAGCTCTCCATGAACACCAATCTCGACCACCATCAGTAGCAATCACTCCAACAACATCATAAGCAACAACATATCCATGAGCAACAGCACTCTCTCCATCAGCAGCAAGATGCTCTCCATGAGCACCAATCTCAACCAGTAGCAGAAACACATCATAGGCAACAATAATAGAATCATCATTAATAACATAACATGAGTAGAAACACTCACTCCACAGTCATCACCAACATCATATCCATCATCAACAACAACAAATAACAATGCCTCTTTGCAACAGAAATATCCTCTAACCAATACACATCTGGTGGAAAACATAGCAGCACCAAACATGCTCCCTCAAGCAGCAACACATCATGAATGAAGATAAGAGTAAGGAATAAGCATGCTCCCCCTTAACAACATCATCATGTAACCAATGCCTTCTAATTGAAGGCTACACCTCAAAGACCATGGACTTACAATATAACATATGACTGACCAACACCCATCAGCCCATATGAATGGTTGCCCTCATCAGTGAATACTAGACATCAATACTCTCTCTCCACATGACCATGACCAATGATATACAATACAATGTAGTACATGGCTATATAATGAAATACAAGGCTATCAAATGACTAAGACATGATGTACAATAGCCCAAAGATGGTTGCAACAACTCATAACAATGCCAACTCTCATGACTCATGACCTTCCTATCACCAACTAATGACAACATAGACTCAATGACATGAACACTTTGAGTACATGGCTTCATAGGACAATGCATGGCATTGTGAGTACATAACTGATGTGAGACATTATGAACAAATACATTACCATCAATGCCTCATAGACATTAAGACCATCATTGTACAATGTGAGACATGAGGTACCAATCTCATATATGAGTCTTCATTAACCAACACTTCAAATGGAGAGCAATCGAACCATACATATATCATGAATGAATATCATCAATAAACCCAAAAATCTTCAACATTTCAGCCAAATGTTAAGGAGGCATCAACAAATGTATCATATAAATCCTTCTCTCTTGCAGCAAATGAGGCATATCATAGCAACAAATGTAGCAGCAATAAACTTAGTAGCAACATCTCTCTCTACCAAGACAATCATCATCCATATCATGGTAATAATAGCAGCAACATACTATGACCATCAAAAACAACAACATCAATGACTCATCTTCAATGATCTGATCTAAAATTAATATTGCAGCAACAGTATATGGAAACAATCCTCAACTAATAACCATGCAACCATGTCATTGTAGCACATCCTCTAGGAATGAGATAACCAACAAAATGAGAAATATGCAATATAAGTTTCATCCATGCTCCCATGATATCATATGTGCAGCAATTCATGCACCACATGCAATGTATAAAACTTCAACCATCATCATCAATATAATGTGCAAGAACTATGCAGCAATACTCCTCAAGAATTCAAAAAACCAACCAACAACTTTCTAGGCACATGCATGCATCACTAATTCTTCCTCATGTGAAAGATGACAATCTAATGAAGCACTATAAATGAGGATTTCAATGGGAGTAACATCACTCTCTCAAGCTATCACCAAACTTCCCATGAAGTCATCCTACATGACATAAATGTTATACATGCATAACATATAATCATATCAAACTCCCCCTATGCATATGCCATGTCTCCATCAACTATTGCTTGTTGCATAAGACATTCATTAGTGTGCATAAATATAAATGATCTTCACACAACATGGTTGCAACCATCAACAATCATGAGTCAAAAGATAAAAATACCATGAAATATATCAATCTTGTAGACTCCCCCTGAACTCATGCGCTCTCCTTCCATGAATAGATGCATGAAGCCAAAAATTCCTTCTTTTAATCGCATGTACCTATCAAGTTTGGCTTCTCTTGAAGCCATCTCCTATTGGGCACAAGATGAAAATCTACTCCCCCTGAGTAGAATATCCTTCTTCAAACCAAACCATCTTTCCTTGAAATCCTTTAAGGTTCTTTGTAACTCATCTTTTCTTATCCATACTTTCTTTGTCTTCAATGGTGGCCTTTCTCCTTTTGTGGGATCAAACCTGTCATATTTGCAAGCTAGAGCCTTGTGGCCATATTTTCCACACTCGAAACAACGGTTATCCAAAGATCTATGTTTTCTTGCATAAAATTTACAATCTCTAGCATGATGACAAAAATGATTGCAAGAAAAATAATAACCGTAAAATAAACTTGGATACCTTGTGCTTTGATTTTTTAGATGATGTGCTCTTGGCTGCTTCCTTGATCTTTTGAATTGTTGCAAATTGTGGTTTTGTTCTTCTATCTTTTTCTTTTGATGATAAACTCTTTTCTTATTTGGATTTCTTTGATGATGCTGCTTCCTAGGCCCTTGATTGACTTGGGATGTGGTGGTGTGCTTATGATTTTCTGCTACTTGGTTGTCCTTCACTTTCTCCTCTCCATTTAAAAATTTTGATCCTTCTTCAAAGCCCAATCCGCTTTTGGTATGAGGAGATATCTGACTAATAAGGATCTCACCCAAAATTTTGCTTCTTTTATCCAACTTCCTATATTGAGATAGTTGATTATTTTCCTTTTCAAGCTCACATCTCAAAGAGGTTAATTCATCTTCTAATCTTGCACAATACTCTTCCTGATCTTGCAACTGATTCTTCAACATCTCATTTTCTTTGATGACATTTTCATGTGGTATCTCTTGATCAATGGAAATTGTGTCAATGCTCTCATGGTTGCTCTCACTATCTCCTTGAGAGGAGATTGAATCTTCTTCTACTATGAATGTAGAATCTTCTGTAATATGTTCCTTTTCTTCAAGAATGGAGTGAGGTTCTTCAATAATTTCTGAAATATGAGATTCATCTCTTCCATACATACAATGCAGCTTATCCATAATCTCTTTTGTAATCTTGCATTGTCTTACTATAGCAACATCATGATCTAATAGAGTCCTTAAAATTATCTTTTTTGCTTTCTCATTTGATTCATCATACATATTGTATTATAATGAGAGAAAAACATCCTCATCAATATCAATAAAATGAGTTTTCAATATTACCTTCCATAGTGCATAATTCGATCAATGAAGAGTGTGTAGTCCATCTTCTCCAAAATCTCCTTGATATCCCATGATCCACCTTCCAGCATGAAGCTGTAACAAAGGAAACATGGCTTTGATATCAATTGTTGGAAATGTTCTTACTACTTGGGGGGGGTGAATCAGTAGTAACTGTGCTTTGTTAACTTTTGTGTTTATTTTCAATTTACTGAAACACACTTACACATTATGTCATTAGTATATTAACTAGAAAATCAAACAACAACTATCATGATCATCATATGAAAACCCATAAAAATCACATGCACAAGGGACAAAAAGATCTCTGGTGGAAAAACCCCCTCCGGGGCAAAAACCACCATTCGTTTTTGTTGTTGCTTTTCTTCTAATTTTATTAATCATGCAAATCAATTTACATCATAGCTAGCTATGCCCAGCAAGGAAGTTTATCATATACATCGACTAAGTGAACCCCTATCCACTGGAGACTCCTATCCCCTAAAAGCCTCGCCCAACCACCATTGGACTATGAGAATGTTTCTTCCTTTTACTGGCTACCTACACCCATAGGCAAGGAACACCTATCCCTTCTTCACCAAGCTAATTCGATCTATTGATCAATAGGGGCACATTTCAGAATATTTCAAATTGGACTCCTGCACAAGATAGCACCAATTTCTCTCTTTGAAAATCTCAATACATCATCACAACCAACGAAACATCAACACCATACAATCTCTCAACAATTCAACTAGCAGCATATGTAGGTTATGGCTCTCATATTCAATTCAACACACAAAACATCTCACACATACAATTCTACTCATAGTATAACCAGCTGCACATACAAATCCACCTACAACATCAACAACATCCACTCTCAATACAACTACTATAGTATCATAATAAATATTACATAAAAACAAAAACATGTAGTTCATAGATGAAATGCTACAATCATGCACATGAAACATCTTCCTTTGTAAAATCTATTGTGGGTCCTCCAAAACTTTATCACAATTAGCAGAACAAATTTTGCTTCTTTGAATACATGGTTGGCCTCTCTATGATTTTCCTCCTTCTATGAGCTAACAAGATGATAAATCTGTGTGATTTTATCACTAAAATCAACCTCTGCAACACAACATGTTGTAGGAGGTCACCCTCTACTCTCTACACAAATATCAGCTCTAATTCCTCAACCCAAATGGTTGATTCGCTCTTTCTTTTAAACAATTTTTGCCACTAACTCCACTCCTCACCTCATTAAGGAATTCACACCTCAAAACACATCAATACATGTTGATAAATTCAAATGAAATCATCCATGAAGATTCTCGAAGAAGAAACATCATAAAAACCAAATAATACATCCTAGGAGCACAAGAAATGCAAAGAAAAGTCATCTACATGCTTGGATGCTCCCATTACACATTATGCATGCATCCAGGGCCTTAAACTCTCCCACAAGCCTCTTTTCCAGCATCCATGGACTTCCAAACACTCCCACAAACCTATGTGCCTGCGTCTATGGCTTAAAGTCACCAAAAACCATGCCTCCTCTACTCAGAACTTGCCTCAACTTGTTCCACTATTTTTCAAGCCTTTGTAGGTCCCCTGGAAGACAATGGAACCTCTATAACACTCCATCAATCCACTGGAGGTACTCCGTCATCATCACAAGTCAAACTAGGTTGACTTGGATGCCATCCATCAGCTACACTAGCTCTCAAGCCATCAACCTTCACCACAGCTACTCCAACATCTGCAACAACCTCTCCAACACCTGTAACATTTTTCCATGCTATGAAAAACCTCAGAAACATCATTGTAACCTCCTGAAGAGTCCAAACATGATGTAATCATCATAAGTGCAAGGACCAAACCATGAGAGCATAAACTAGCTCAAATGGCATCAACCATGAGGCTCAACATCAAACATGAAGATCAACTATACATGGGATCATGCCAGCCTCTATAACACATGTATACATCAGCTAAAACAACTCAAGAGCACCAAAACCACATCTCAAGAGCATTAAGGACATATCTCAAGCATCATATACATGGAGACCTATCCATCCAATCCAATAATACCAACAGAGCACCTGCAACACAAGCATATGTCACAACAACCATGCATAATCCAAAACCAATACCATCAACCATATCATATGCATACCATAAAACAATATACTCATCCATGTTGACATCAATGCCAACATCTCACTGCAACACTCATCATCTCATCACAATCGATGCAGCCTCCTCCAACACCATGTTACTAGGTTGACATCAATGCCAACCACGCAACTCATCACCACATAAAGGCCAACGAATGTTGCAAGATGATGATGAGTACATGGTACATTCTTTGTCATTACAAGGATAAATTTCCTTAACCAGAGTGGCATGTCTCTCCACGAGAAATTCTCCCTATAGGAACTCTCACTCAATTGAGCCCTCCTTCAGCATGACAAACTAATAAATTCTCACATGATGTGGCATACAATTATCCCTCAACATAATGATAATCAGGGATCTCAACAACAAAAACATCATCTCAACAAATCAAAGAAATACATGGCATAACTACATCATATACCTCCACTCTCGGGGATGGACGAAAACTGCAAAGCTCGGCTACTGAAACGAACACCACCACTGAACTGGTGGCGTAAAATTGTGTCAAATGACTATAAAATTTTCCCCTTTCTAACTCCGGCAAATTCTGGACTCTTGGGAATCTAGAAGATTCCTCCAAAAATTCCTTCCTGAAGATGGCTGAAAAATATGCCACTCTGATGAAGATTCTGAGCACATCACTATGCTCCTTATGAAATTCTGTGAAAAATGACTATAAAGTTGGCATCATTCTACCTCGGTCAAAAATCAACCTCCAAGGGAATCTTTTAGATTCCACAAGATTTTGCAATGATTCCTTGTTGTTGGCCTCCTGAATTTCTGTTGTTGAGATGGGGAGACAAACATCACGGTTGGACTCTTGGCGAGAAAACGTGCAAAAATGACTATAAACTTGTCAAATTCTGACACTAGCACCTCTGGCCCTCTAAGGGAATCTTTTTAGCATCTAACATATTCCCCCACTCATGGTTCCACCAGCCTTGGCTGCTCCTAGTTCCACTCCACTCCTCCACCGCTAGTTCGTTGGGAAAATATGTTGAGGTCTTATATAATTTGGTGGGCTAATTTTCCAACATAGGGTCATTGGCCCATTGGTGGATATGGGCGGATTTGGTGGGGGTGGACAGGGTTCAAACCTCACCCACCCCATACATAGTGTGAAATTTTTTTAATAATCACAACGATTATATATATTAACGTTGGCAGTTATAACATGGTTCGACGGTGACATTAATTGTAGTGGCTTTTGGTTAAATGTTGCTTCGCCGGCAAACAGGTCGTCGATTAAGCTGGAAGGGTTCGACGCCAGCTAGAGCATATATGGTATGTGGTTAATACATATATGTTGGCAATTTTTTAATATGGTAGTGGGTTAGTGGGGTTTGACCACCTACCAACCATATTGTAACATATATAATATATGTATTCGGTTGGGGTGGTGGGGGTGGTGGCCCGCCACCTCTTTTTATATATATTTTTTCTGTCGGAAAATAAGGCATATTATACAAATTAACAATTCAAAAAATTTGCCCTTTTCGGTGGCCGAATTTTGTGCATCGGGATTCTGCCAATTTGTTGCCTCGTTAGGACTACCACTTGGCCAAGTTTGACCAGAACTTTGACTAGCTATGAGTTGAGCATACGAACTCGGATTTGAGTGTCATTTACACCATTGGAATCAGGGAAACTAGCACTACAAGCTGGTCCTAGTTTGGGTGAAATACGAGAAATTTGATTTTTTTAGCTTATCCATAGCCACTTCTAAATTCTGAGTGTGTCTGGAGCCACCTGGATCATTCCTCCACAGTGAGGATATTTTGGTCCTCGAAAAGCATGAACATAATCATCAATTTTTGTGTTATATTTTCTACACCACAAGTTTCCTGACAGGTCACGCTTCCTTCTCCTTCACCCTTGTTCTTCAAAGCCATAAGTGACAAGCCAACACCTGCATCCCCTGCAAACTTGTAGTACAATCTTTGCAAATTATATGCTCAATTACATTACAAGTCATGACCCAAGCATCTCCATACTTTCCAAGAGTTTATAACGCACTCTTTGGTCAAGTTTACATAATAGAAACCAACACCGTAGCTATCTACAAAAGGCCAAAAACATCATTGTTGATTTAATAAGTGATAGAAAACACATCATCACTTTTACAAATATTCTCAACACATGATTTACAAAATGTGGCCATGACAAGCTATTATATCTAGTAAAATCGTATCTTACTCAATAAAGTGAACCACCAAGAATGTGGCAGATTTACTTGTTGAACATCTTCACCAACTGGTTTCTGCACAGGCGCTTTGTCCCTCTTGAGACACTAGTGTGGATGGAGCCTCCAACACGTGGCTCTTTGATGTCCACCTTTGTTGCAATGACTGCAAAAATTCTTATTCCTCCGAAATTTCTTAACCTACTTCTTTCCTTGATGTGGAGAAGGCCCTTCACGCCTCATCCTCTTTCTTGATGCCATTCTCTTCCAAAACTCAACAACCACATGGTTATGTAAACCAAAAAAACTACATGGTTTTCTACACCATGATTCCTATTCATCATTAACATGATTGTAATCAAAATGAACTTTAGAATACTAAGACTGTTTATACCTCTCTTGACTGACTTTGATGCAATCCCGGTGACGAGAGCTTGCCTTAGCTCTTCCTCTGCAATGTGCATTGTCATGGGAGGATTGTGATGTGTTCCAATCATCCTTTTTCTCTGATGTCTTCAACAATTCCTTGGAAGCTTCTGATACCTTTGAGCACTCTCCTTCTGTGCATCCCAAACCTACAGAACAAGGTCTTTTTACAACCTCTAATGACTGAGTCATTCCTTGGCCATTAACACCAAGTCCTCCTCCTTTATACCCCATCTTGGTAAGGGTCTCATGCCATTTCCTGAAATGGGCACCTCCATATTTCCAACAGAAATAACATCATGTGGAAATGAAACTGAAGAACGATCAACATTGTTTACCTCGGTTATCGATTTTAAAACAAGTGATGATGGTTCTGTTAAGCCTTTGTTTCACTTCAATTTTTCCAAGGCCTCTTCTGTGGCTCGTAACTAAAGTTATAGTCTCTGCTTCTCCTCTTTTTCTTCTCGTAGAAGTCACCTCAATTTAGCATTATTTTCTTGAAGGATCTAATTGATATTGTCATCTGAATTATGAGAAGATGATGAAGAAGATTGTTCACTCGACGGGGTAGATGGAACATCGTCCTCCTTTCTTTCTTTCTCATGATCCTCTCTTGTGATCTTCTCCTCATAATATGCATACATTATGTCCACCATGTGTTAGTGTCGGTATCTTCATCCCTCCATCAGTGATCAAATTCTCTTGTTGCATTGCATGTTAGGTGTCTCATCCAATTAGTGGCATTCCATTAGGGTCATGGATCATCTCATGGTAGTGGCATATTATAAATTTTCCCTCATGATCTTTACCTGCTGGCCCATTTTCATACATTTAGGTCATTTGCAGTCATTTTTGCCTTTACATCTGCAAAAGTCATTTTTAGGGTTTTAGGTCTCATTAGGTCTAGGGTTTTGTCAATAAGGTCTTGTAAACACTCAATAATGGTCAACAGGCACATGGGGAGGTCAAATAAAGTCTCAGCAACAAAAATTTCAATAATCACATTCTAAGTGATTGTTTTTTCCTCAAAACAGGGTTTTGAGGAAAAAACAGAGTTTTTATGTTTTATGTACAAAATTTCATGTAATTTCATTTTTTCTATACGTAATAATTCTGAGATGCAACCCTGGTCACTTTTCCAAGCTCCTGCACTCTAGTTCCTACAAAAGAATCAAGATTTCACAGCATTTACTCCATCAAAGGCAAAAAGTAAGTCAAACTGCCCAAAATAGAGTTTTAAAAAAGCAAGTGAAAGACAAACATTAGGAAAGTGGGTTTTCATAAGTGAAAAATCAAAATCATTGGTATATAAAGTCTTTTCATGTCAAAGAGCTCATTTGTGTCCAAAAGTGAATGAGAACAAGTGCAAATCATGTTTTCAAGCCAAAGGAGCGATTTTGCAACCAAACTGTCAAAATTTAGAGGCGCGACGCACCTGGGTCAAGGCGTGGTGCACCTGGCCTACGCGGCACACACAGAGCAAAATTTACACTGAATTTCTAACTGGTGCGACGCACCAGAGAGGCAGGCGCACCTGTGAGTGGGCGTGGCGCACCAGTCTTCAAAGCCCGAAATTCATCCAAATCTTCCTCCAAAGCTCCAAAATTGCAAATTCTTCATTCCACAAGTAAGTTAACACCTCCATATTGCCAATGTATGAGTTTCCATCAGTGTTTATGGTGTTTCAATAGGTTAAAAACAAAACCCTAGTTCCTTGCACAGTTGTATTGAGAAAACTGCCTAGGGTTTGCAAATTACAGTTTTTGCTATCTAAATCCCATCCTACCATTTTTACACCCCCTCACTACAATTTCATTCACCTCTTTTATCCTTCCATCTTTCACTTACACTTACCTATCCCCCCTATCCCAAAACTGAAAACCCTAATCCCTAAAACCACTACTCCCAAACCCTAATTGATATCCCAAAACCCTAAACATCATTCCCCAAACCCTTCCATTTCCAATAACCCTACAAGCAGCATCCCCAACCCCCTATTCATTGTCCCTCATCATCAAATCCCTGTTGTTTAGCAGCAAATACCTATTGACACTATAAAATCTCTTCATACTCATCTAAGAAAAATCAAGCATTGGCAAACATGGAGTCAGATTCATCTTATGACAGAAATGAGGAAACAGTAAGTGACTCCTCCAAAGAAATTCATGCACCAAGGAGACCTCACAAGAGTGGAAAACATAACCGGGAGGAGCCTACTACACTTATTGAGTTGTTGGCTTGCCCTCTTGCTATAACATGCTTCCAACATCAATCTTGTTACCAATTTTGTGAGATGGTGGAAAGAGTCAAATACCACCATGAGCTTGCCAGACTTTTTGTGCTCCATCTTCACAATGGCCAGGTCAATTTGGCAAGTGTGACATTCACTTTGACACTTGAGACTATAGCTCAAGCAACCGGTATTCCAAATGTGGGTGAGCAGTGGAATAAGGGACAGCTGGTGGACAAAGATTATTATGAGCCTTACATCAAGGTTGGTTTTCAGAGGCATGTCAGTAGGGTCTTCCCTTTCAGGTACCTACAGGACACATATGCTCCCCTTATGAAACTCATAATCAAATATTTCAGCTGTGAAGGAACATTTTCTCACCTATACACCTATCATATCAGATTGTTGATGCATTTTACTAGGGTGAGGATGATGAACCTCCCCTATTTCATTTTCCAGAATATTGAGAAAATGACCATATTGGTGCAAAGGAAACCTCCTCATCAGCAGTATAACAGCATGTATCACTTTACATTTATCAAGATTGTGGTTTTGCATCAGCTTAGTTTACTGAATGTTTCATGGGAGGATTTCATTTCACATGAGGTCTTTACAGGTCCTCAAGTTCCCCCATCATTTTTTCATGAGGCAAGAGAGCCTTCACATCAATAAGAGGTGCATGAGACTCAAACAACTAGTGTGCCAGTGTTTGTCACTTACCAAAAGGGCACAAAAAGATTGTTTGTAGCAGCAAAACGAGTACTATCTCCACCCGGGGTGGAAGGGGTCTCATTTCCTTCAATAGAAAAGCAGGTACAAGACAAGGGTAAGTAGCCATTGCATGATGAGGGGCCTTCAGAAGGTCAAGAGGCAGATTTCATTCTCATTTAGGATGATGACACTGATTTGGGCTCCCAAAGCTCAAAGCTCAAGGAGATCATTCAAGAACAGCAAGCTGACATTCATGACTTGTCTCTCAACCTGGAAAGAGCCAAGTGGATAATCAACTATCTTGAGCAGAGGAACAAACAGTTAGAGGATCAGCAAACCATCATGGAGCTCCAAAACATAAGAGAAAACCGGCAAGCTGCCAAGAGGAGGAAAGTCAAGTTGACACCACTTGAACAAGAAATTGAAGCTGATCGTGAATCTTGGCTTGAGAGGGCAAACATGCACTTGGAAAAGATGCTAGAGAAGGCCAACAAAGAGAAAAATATGTTGAGGCACATGGCCTATCACTATTTGGCGAGAAACAAAGTTTGTAAAGCAAGAATTAGGACTTTGAAGGCCAAGTTGAGGAAAGCATTGAGGAAGAGAAAAGAGCAAGACAAGCTCCAGATCTTGGCTGAGGCTTCCTTAGCCCAACATAGCACTTGATGCAAGACACTCAGCCCAAATTTCAAGAAATTTGGGATACTTTTTGTCAATTTTGAATTTTTGGAGCAAAACACAGGTTTTTCTGCCTGGTGCGCCATGCCACCTGGCGCGCGCTTTTGCTAGGGACCTCCTTTGGAGGAAAACTCAACATTTTTGGATTCCTCAAGAAAAAATATGAATGCCCACACATGGCCAAGAAATTTTGTCAAGTTTTGAGCTTCCAAAAGGGTCAAAAACACCTTAAAAATGCCCTTTCTGCCCCTTTTTGGCCACACAGGAAGCAGTGTTGGGAGAACTCATTTTTGGAGGGGCAAATGGACACCAAATTTAGAAATTCCACCTGTTCTAGAAAGTAGATAGACAAACCTTTCCAACAAGCCCACTTGGATCAAATTTGGTGCACGGGAAGGCCTCCAAAATCAACTGCAAAAAGGCGCGGCACACAGGGACAAAGGCGCGGCCCATAGGATGGAAAATCGACTGTTTTGCCCAAAAAACTCTATTTTTCTCCTAGTTTTTTCTCAGTTTGACTTTTCTCTCCCTCATAGTCAAACTCATGATGTAATTTGATGTAACTTGATGGATTTTTATGTAAATATGCTAAAATTTCACTCATGGAGGTAGATACATCATAAAAAGGTAGTTTAAAACTGAATGAATCAGTTTCCTAGGTTTTAGAGGCAAGCTGTTCCACTGCTTACTTTTCAGTTCTCAGTTTAGATATTGTTGAAACAACTCCTAAACTCATGAATTCGACCCCTAAAGCCTAGCATGAGTTGTTTTTTTCCTATATCTAGTATTTTTTCAGTCATTGGTAAAGGTTGGACTCTTGTGAATGCTTTGAGCATTATTGTACATTCATTTCTGCAGTTTGGCAAAGGAATAGACCAGGGTTTGTAGCACTTTGTGGGATTCTTGTGGCAACTTGATTTGGTATAGTTTTTCCTTCTGTAATTGCAAGTTTACATGTTTTTATGTATGCCATCATCTCTCTATGTTCATCTTAACTAAATGAAACAAGGATAAAGGTAGAATTCATTGATGTTGCAGTGCTCTACCTAGGGTTTGTTTAGTTATTTATGTTTTCAGTTGTTTGAAGAGGATCCCTGAGACTTTCATGCCCTCTCCAACTCCTCACCAGTCTTAAAGCTCTCCATCTCACTCAATTTTAAGTACTAAACCATTTTCCTACCTCGCCCCATAGAGATCTCTGCAAGACTGTGTCCATTCCCCAGACCCAAATCTGCCTTTCACATTTGAGCCAGCAAACCAAAATTAAATTCAATCAAACTCCTCTGAGCATATACCTAGCCTAAAATCAGTCTTTACATTAGTCATCTCAAGCTCTATTGACCATATTCTTCTAAGATTGACAAGGAGAGAGCCCTCTCCCGACCTGGTAGGGCTAGCTACCAGGTTAAGTGTGGTTTGATGTTACCCTAGATTCTGCCTTTCTCAGCCTGAGGTAGATTTAGGCACTAACACCATGTATTTCATCCTAAGGAGGTCCTCATAGACATCTCTGTTGTTCTCCATTTTCCTTCTTGTTGCACGTTCAATCATTCACATTCACAATTCACATCAGCAAGAAGACCGCTTTGATACCAAACTTGATCCAAATCTCTTCAGCTTCCAGAATTAACCAAGATATTTTACTTATGTGATGTTAGCATAATTGCATATGAAATAGTATGAAAAGAAACATGTGCATATTGTAAAGAAGTGAAAACATAATTATGACCATCAAATCAAAGAACATAAACACATTGATAACGGAGTTCACCAAGTGTGGGTTACGTCTCTAAGCCCAATGTCAAGAGTGGGGAGGTCACTTCATTAAATGTTGCAAGATGATGATGAGTACATGGTACATTCTTTGTCATTACAAGAATAAATTCCCTCAACCAGAGTGGCATGTCTCTCCACGAGACATTCTCCCTATAGGAACTCTCACTCAAATGGGCTCTCCTTCAACATGACAAGCTAATAAATTCTTACATGATGTGGCATACAAGCATCCCTCAACATAATGATAATCAGGGATCTCAACAACAAAAACATCATCTCAGCAAATCAAAATAAAGAGATGGCATAACTACATCATATGCCTCCAATCTCGGGGATGGCCGGAAAATGCAAAGGTCGATTGCTGAAATGGACACCACCATTGAATTGGTCGCACAAAATCGTGTCAAACGACTAGAAACTTTGCCCCTTTCTAACACCATCAAATTTTGGACCCTTATGAATCTTGAATATTCCCCCAAAGATTCATTCCTGAAGATGGCCAAAAAATACACTACTCAGATGAATATTCTGAGCACACCATTACGCTTCCTATGAAATTCTGTGAAAAATGACTATAAAGTCGGCATCATTTTGCCTTGGTCAAAAATCAGCTTTTGTTGAAACCTCAAAAATCACTGTAACAACATGGGGGGAAACCACCCGGTCAAGGACTTGAATACTGTCCCTTTTCCGTTTGGATTAGTGGCTCCAATTGGATATAATGGGACCAGTTTCCCAATCAAAATGTGATAGGATGGATAGGGTGTTTGATTGATAAAACTAAGTGATAGATGGGGTGGTTTTCAATTTAAAACACACACACACACACACATTTATATATTTGTGTGTGTGTGTGTAACCTATCTATGTATATTACCCAGGAATTTAAACTTATATTTGTGCGATCTAAAACGATGATCCTTAGTATTTGATAATGAAGATTAAACAGATACTAACATAAATGAAAAATCTTTGAAGTAATTATTTTGATTAAATAGTTAATCAAAATAATTTATAAAGCATATATCGCATCAAATATCGTTTGACCAATTTCTCATCAATGTATTAAAAATAACAGTCCTAGTATGTTCAAAAGTGAATGGATACAACATTGTATGGAAAAAGATACATATGATAAACAGTATATAGAAATGGTTGTTAATTCATGAACAAATAAATACACAAAGATAAAAGTACCTGATGCATATCAGTCCGCTCATAAAATAAGTAGCTCCAGTCCAGTCTGTCTTATTAAGATGGTTTGAAAAAGTACAAAAGTGCAAGCTTTTGTAAGCCTTCTCCAACAAAAGTTTAGGACTTTGATCCAAGGATTCTAACAAGAGAAACTTTAAAGTACAAAAGTGCAAGCTAGTAAAGAGTTTCTTTATAAAATTTTGGACCCTTTCTTAAAAGACATGAAAGGGTTTTTATAATAAAATATAATTACAAAAATAGGCAATGCATGAAGTTCTGAGGAGGTTTAAACAACCCTCCTGGAAATAAGTGACAGAATTACGTAAAAGATAAATTATGGAAATGACTAGTTCTAGCATGCAGTGGTGTCTACTCTTTCATTTGTTGTCTAAGATGATATATATCCAACATCGGCTGAGTCAGCAAGACAGTGTAGCACTAACCACTGACTATGTGGCTTTACCAGATACCTCCAATACACTTCCTAGTCCAGTTTTGTAAGTTGTTTGATCACTTCTTCTTTTGTTGTAGAAGTTTCCTGCCATTTTTCTTCTAAGTCTCTGATATTGGGAAGACTCCCAGGTGGGCATTCTTGTATCAGGTTGGAATTGTGTAAATTTTCATTGATGGTCTCAATGATCTTGCTTATCGGTTGCTCTTGCGACTGCCCTTTCTACCTGTTTCAGTTGTATATCCCATTCAGTGAAAAGGATATCTTTGTGAGTCTCTTCTATCTTGGGTAGATCTATTATCCTTCCTTCTCGGGTATCCTGCCATGTAATGTATCCTGAGATTTTCTCATCAATCTCATTGAAAGTGACCCTCATATCAGATACTTGATTCCTCAGTGAATCGCTTTCCTTGCACATCAGATTGATGATTGATAGCCTCTGACAAAATGTTTCATGTTGCATAGATAACAAAGAATTCAGTTCAAGTGCTTCTTTGACAAACTCCTCGACTTTAGGATTGTCTTTCAATTGTTCTACAGAAAATCGTAGTTGTTGTATTTGAGCATCTTTGGCACTTGTCTCTGCTTGAAACTGGAGCTTTAACTGATCAAAGCTCTGTTGTAGTTGTGCCATTTGTGCCTTCATCTGATGGTCTATATTCTTCTTTTCTTCGGCCAACTGTTGTTCCAACTGTTGTATTCTCTCATCTTTGTCCTTTATCAATTGTTTGACCTCTGTTTCCTTATCAATAGTAGTATATGCATAAGCACCTGCAAACTGTGATAGTTTGGTCAAGTTATCTGAAGGATCCATAGGAGTATCCTTCCAAACAACATCCATTGGCTCATTGTCAGGACTTATCACCGAGGTCTGATCTATTTTCCTTTTCTTCCTTTGTCGTTTTACTACAGCCCGATGTTTTGGACTGTAAAAGACATCAAGAGGAGGAATCTCCTCTACTCTGAGAACAATTTCGGTTGAGGGGAAGGTCGGGATGATTTCAATTTCTTCTGTGACAACAGTCTTGTCAGTAGCTCTGTCAGTAAGCAAGCTTTGTCCAGTATTCTGGGGTGTGTTGAATATGTTTTGTGTTTCAACATTCTCCTCCCCTTACTATCCTTTGAGTTGTTGGTTAAACTGTTTCCATGCCTCATCTAGTTTGTTTTTTAAGGGGTTCTCCTTTGTGTGTTCTTTAGTGGAAATATCTTCCACTTCCTTCTCTGTTGAGGCCTTTTCAGTTTCCCTTTCAGTGTCCTTTACAAGACTCTTCTCAGGGCTTTTCTACGAACTTTTCTATGAGTCATGCTCTGAGTCGTGCTCTGAGTCATGCTCTGAACTTTGGCCCGATCTCTGCTCTGATGTCTGTTCAGACCCCTGTTCTGATTTTTCTTCTGAGTTATGCTCAAAATCGTGTTCTGAGGCTTTCTCTGAATCATGCTCTGAGTCGTGCTCTGAGCCCTTTTCTGAACTTTGGCTTGAAATGTTTTCTATTTTAGTATTTGGCTTAGGTATTTCTAGTAGGTCCAAAGGGACCTTCAGTAACCTCTTCTTCCTGTATTGGTGGAAACGGGCCAAATCTGGTGGATTGAGTCTCAAAGTAGCCAGATGTTGGACTTGTGAGAAGAGCTCGGCTGACTCAAATAAATCATCAAAATCATCCTCTTCATGGCTGAACTGCCTTATTTTAACTGATGCAATGAAGTTTTGTGCAACTTTATTGGGGTCATACTACCTGTCAGGAACTGTAGCGAGCTTCAAACATAAGATGTGGTCGATTTCAAGTGCAGCATGCTTGAAATCATGCAACGCATAAACACCACATTGGAGGGGAAAATAAGGCCAAAGGGATTTCTTGTATTCTTTCAAGGTTTTGGTTATCCCATCCCCTATAGTTTGGTAAGAAATTTCCCTGGCAAGAAGTTTATCAGGTACATACCAAGGAAGGACATGAGGGGGTGTTATGCTTTCGAAAACCCTGATATAGGTAAATATCTCTTCCCCAAACCACCTAGCTACTGGAAAAATATCGATCTTGGCCTCATCGGATAACCTTGGGGCCTTCTTATCAAAAATCGCTTGGTGGATTGGTAACATAACTCCCTGGAATATTTTGTAGAAATGGGCTTGGTAATTCGACTCCCACATAATTTTATGATATATATGAATGGGGGTAGGGTCTTAAATAGTCCATTTCCACCCCATAGTTGGAAAATTGGTGGTGAAACAGACTGCATCCATAATATAAGCACTCACAAAAAATGGTGGGACTGTCCTGGAGGTGACAAATCT